>PVKB01003717.1:0-12056 GCA_004027205.1 Ctenodactylus gundi
TTGATCAGAAGAGATCCTCATCATGACACATCCTAATTAAAATACTAGAAACCCAGCACAAAGAGAAAAGGCTAAAAGCAGTAAGAGAACAACAGAAGGTGACCTACAAAGATAAGCCCATCAGGATAACTGCAGACTTCTCAAACCAGACTTTTCAACCCAGACTCTAGAAGCCAGGCACTAAAAAAAAAAAAAAAAACCATAAATGCCAACCAAGACTGCTATATCCAGCAAAATTATCTTTTAAATTAGAGGGAGAAATTTAAATTTTCCATGATATAGAAAGTTTAAAGAAATGTCCAGCCACTAAGTTAGCATTGCAGAAAATACTTAAAGGAAACTTAGAAAGTGAGAGGGTGGCTACACCAATGACCCCAGAGAAAAAGTGACAACAGCTAGAGGAGAATGAGCTGAGAAAAAAGTAAGGCTATGCATGAAATTAGGGATGAATTGATAGGTAAAAGGAAAAACCAAATAGGACAAAATGTTAACAATTAGTGAAATTTGAGTAAACAATGTATGAAAGTCAAAAAAATCTGAAATAACTGAGCATAGCTATTTATCTATTGCTTTAACTGTAGCATACTTGTGTGATACAGATTTAAGTCCATTTACTGTAGCAAATTGATAAAGTCTTACGCTTGTTGAATGAAGCAATTCACTTTTTTGGTGTTGAATGTGAGTTGATCCTCTTTGAGAGGCAGAAATAAGCAGCACCAAACCGGCTTGGAGGAAAGATAACATCTAAAGAGAAAATCTAATAAAAAATATAGATCGGTAATTAAATCATCTGATTGATATACTTTTAAAATAGTATCAGCTGTTCTATAAAAATCTGTGAAGCCTCCCCACATCATTATTATATGTAATAGTATAGTAGTGTGCAAAATAGAATAATTACTAATTAATAATACAACATGAGGAATGGACATCAAATCTTTTCAGAATACGAATGCATGAATATATGGATGGATAGACAGATAAAATTATAAACCAAATCTAATGTTAGTAAACAATAAAATGTGAGTAAATAATTTATGAAAGTTAAAAAATTCTGAAATAACTAAATTTGCCTTCATATCTGTTACTTTAAGTATATTTATGTGTTGTAGATTTAAGTTCATTTAAGGTAGCAATGTGATATAGTTTTAACTTTGTTTTATTGTAGCAATCCTCTTGAATTACATGCTTGTAGTGTTTTTCTAATGTGAACTGATGGGTAAGATCAGGCTTAAGAAGAGCAATAAAGATACAGCAAAATATAGAAAAAAATACTTTTGGTAAATTTCCCAATAAAGGGATTGGTTGGATTCAGAGAAGAGGCATCAAGATTTGACTACTGCGACCCATTCGAGGAATAGGAAGCTGAGTTAGAGTGGTGACTTATGTGACATGATATAGATGCAGAAGACTAATACATTAAGTATTGTATAGTCTCTCTAACTTGGAAAACCCAGAACACAGACATTTTATAAACCACAAGAAGTGATAGCCAGAGTGGAGGAAGGGATAAGGAGGGGGTGGGAGGGTCAAAATGGGAAAGAATTGTAAAGTTGATATGATACATATGTGCACAAAATACCCAAATTCATTGTAAACACTATGTATTGCATATGTATATTAATAAAAATAGTGGGGAAAAACATAACTAAGATACCATTTAACTTCTGCGAGATCATCATATATCAAGAACACAAGCAACAATTGGTACTGATGAGACTGTAGAAAAGGAAACCCTCCTGCAGTGCTGGTGGAAATGTAAACTGGTACAAGGACTATGGAAAGCTGTATGGAAGTTTCTTAAAAGACTATAAACAAATATCCACTTCGATCCAGAGATACCTGTTCTGGGAATTTTTCAAAAGAGTTAAAAAAAACAACATATAACAGAAATACATGTATACCCATGTTCATAGCAGCACAACTAACAATAACTGAAATGTGGAAGACACCAAAATACCCATCAACAGACCAATGGATACACAAGTTGTGGTATTTATACATAACGGTATACTACTCATCTATAAAGAGAGACTACTCATCTATAAAGGTGGGAGGTTTTTGTAGGTGAATGGAGGCAACTTGAGACCATCATGCTTAGTAAAAGTGAGTCAGAAGCAGAAGGTGAAATATCGAATGGTTTCTGTGATATGAGAAACCTAGATCACAATTATTTCATAGAACTTAATGTGGGGAATAACGGGAACTCGAGTGAAGTAGGGTCAAAAAGAGAGAAGGGAAGGATTTGTAACTTTGCCATGATATGTATGTGTACAAAATACTCAAGATCAATGCAAACTTTGTGTATTGCACTTATACATATCAGTAAAATAGGGGGAAAAGATGACATTGTCTTACATTGGGAAGAAAAAAATAGAGCGGAATCTACTACTTTTCCATAATGAAAAATAAATCATTTTAACCTGATATGTTATTCAAACCTAACATGTATACACCCAAGCAACTTAAATGACTTAAATGTGAAAACCAAAAACAATCTAAATTTTAAAAGGAAATATATGCAAATACCTCCATGGCCTTAGGTTAAAGAAAAGTTCCTTAAAATGAAGATAAACAACTTCTAATTATATATTTTAAAAATAAATGAAATTTTACTAAAATAAATTTTTGTTAATCAAAAATCATTAAGAAAGCAAAAAATGAGCAAAGAGAGTGTAAGATATTTGTAAAATATATGTCTAACAAAAGACTCATATTCAGAACATGCAGAAATCTTACATGTTATCACTACCCATACAGCTGAGTGATTAGAATGAAATAAACAAATATTATTTGGTGGCAAGGGTAGGAAGAAACTATAATTTCCAGATGAATCTAATTAGAAAGTAAATAGCTGCAACTTTGGAAACTTTATGGCAGTATCTCCTAAAGCGGAGCATACCCATTCCAGGAACCAGCAATTCTATTCACAGAGGTAGGCTACTCCTGTAATCTCAGGGCCCAGGAGGCTGAGGTAGGAGCACCATGCCTTGGACTTGGACTATCTTATCAAAGAAGGAGGAGGAAAGAATATATATAATCGAGAAATACAGGTACAAGAACTCTTGTAAAAGTTGTACTTGTCGAACTGGAAACAAAATAAGTGTCCATCCATCAGAATGAATAAAAAAGTTGTTGTATGTTCATGTATTACATCATTACAAAGCAAGAAGAAAGCATGAACAATGCTATCCACAAAAGCACGGATGAATCACAAACACAATATTGAACAGAAGAGACTAGACATAAAGCAAAAAAAAAAAAAAAATCCTTAAATCCTTATTCAATTCTATTTGCATACACTTCAAAAACAGGTAAAGCTAGTGTCTTAGTTACTATTTTGTTGCTGTGACAGGAAATCCAACACGCTCATTTAAGGGAGAAAGGATGTTATTTATCTCACAGATTTAGAAGGTCTCTCACAGTCCAGTCCTAGGCAGCTGGCAATGGTGGAAGCACAATGCAGAGGCAAGAAGACCAACAGCTGCAGGCGCCAAGTGAGTCAGGAGCAAGTGTATGTCTGGAGACCCAGGCAAGGCCAGAGCTTTCCCCAGGAAGAAACTGTAATAATGTTTTTTCTTCTTTCTTTTACTTCAAGCCACCAGTACCCCACACTCAGGATGGGTGTCTCTCCCTCACTTCCTGACCCATAAATCAATAACACACACCTGAAATCTCTGCCCTGGGCACCCTCAGTCTCAACAAATTGACACAATAACTTCATGTCAAGAATCCACCCCCTCCAGCCAGGCCCCACCCCCACCCAACAGCACATGGTTCCACAGTTATCCCCCTACATCCAAATACATGAGAATTTTGGGAGACACTGCAGATTCCAACCATAGCAGCTAGTCTATGGTTACTTTTAGAAACTGGTTATGTTCAGGAATAGGAGTGACTATGAACGATTTCCAGGGTTGATCTTTTTTTTCTTTGATTTGTAAACTGTGGACACATACATTAGCTATAAAAAATTATTGGGCTGTAAACTTGTGATCACTTTTCTGAAAATATATTTCACATAAAAACTCATACATGAAGCTCTTTTGATGGCATATAATTATAAAGACTTGCTTAAACTGTGGAAAATACAATCAAACAAGCAGAGATTGAGGTCAAGAGGACACAAGGGACCAGGATTCTGTCATGTTTATCTTCAAATAAACTTTTGACCCTTTCTGCAACTTGCTAAATTCTGCAGGGTATGTGCTTAGAGCTGTAGTTTTCACATAGAGGAACAGTTGTCAGAGAGCCACCAATAGTCTCCCTTCCCTAAAATTTCTTTGTTCTTTTCCTTTCCCCCACATTTCTGGATGCTGCTTTACAAATTTTATTTTATTACATTTATTTTATTTTATGAGGTAGGATCTAGCTAAATCACCAAGTTGCCCAGGTTGGGCTCTAATTCTTGACTCCTCTGACTCAGTTTTCCAGAGTGCTGGAGTTACAGGCCTGCCCCATCCCATCCAGCTATGAATATTCTTTTAAAGACTCACTCTCTTCCTACAGACAGCTTGTTGTCCTGCATCATTCATCTAAATTTCTGACAAACTCATGTTATCCCCCCTCCCTATTTGTTCTCTATGCCTTTAAAATGTGTTCGAAATCTATAAGACATCAGAGCACACTTCAGCCTGCTTGAATTTTGTGGCTCCCGAGTTAGAACTCTGAGCAGCCCAAATAAACTCAGTCTCTTTATCAGTTTGTGCCTCAATTTCTCTTAAGAGTCTACATATTCTTTATGTGGGAAACACCAAATGGCAGATAACGCTGGTGCAGCAGAAGGGCCCCGAGGCCCAAGGGCCCAGGCACGGAGGCCCTGGTGGCTTTTATGGAGATTTGACAGCAGTGTTTGGAGCCAGAGTCACACGGTAGGGGCCAAGGGCCAAGGCCATGGGGCTTGCGGTGGTAAAGCCGAAGACAAGGAGTGGACTCCCAACACCAAGTTGGGCTGACTTTTCAAGTGTAGGCGTCTCTGTCCGGTGGGGATCCCAAGAACAGCCAAGGAGGGGTCAGACAACAGAGTACACACTCTGGGAGCCTGTTTCCGCGAACGCAGCCTCACTTTGTTTAGGAAGTCCAGGGCTTAAATAGACAAGAATAATGCGGAAGTTACCTAGGGCCAATTAGCAAGGCCTTAACTAGCAGGGTCACCCAGGAGGAGGCAAGGAGCACAGGAAGAAGGATGGGGCTTGCCAACCAGCAGTTCATCACGGGACAAGGTGAAGGAAGGTGTGCCTCTTGAACGTCATCTGGCGTGAGCTAGCAGTGAAGTATGCTTTTCTACCGGGTTGTCCCAGACTAATGCTACATAGGCTTCAACCCAACCTGAATCCCCTACAGTCAAGAATATGAAGATCAAATTCTTGGAGGAGATCTATCTTTTCTCTCTACCCATCAAAGGAGTCTGAGATCACTGATTTCTCCCTGGGGGCATCCCTCAAGGATGAAGCTTTGAATATCATGCCTGTGCAGAAGCAAACTCTGACTGGCCATCAGGCAAGGTTCAAGGCATTTCTTGCCATTGGGGACTACAACAGTCATGTTGGTCTGTGAGTCAAATGCCCCAAGGAGGTCACCACTGCCATTTAAGTGGCCACCATCCTGGCCAATGTCTTCATTGTGCCATTCATTGTGCCAGTGTGGAGAGGCCACTGGGGGAACAAGATTGGCAAGTCCCATACTGTCCCTTGCAAGGTGACAGGCCGCTGTGGCTCTGTGTTGATGTGTCTCATCCCTGCCCCCAGAGGCACTGGCATTGCTGTGGCCCCTGTGCCCAAGAAGCTGCCGCTGATGGCTGGCATTGATGACTGCTATACCTCTTCTAGAGGCTCTACTGCCACCTGGGCAATTTTGCAAAGTCTACCTTTGATGCCATCTCCAAGACCTACAGCTACCTGACCCCTGACCTCTGGAAAGAGACAGTGTTCACCAAGTCTCCCTATCAGGAATTCACCAATCATCTTGTTACGACTTGTTAGAGTCTTCAGAGTCCCTGGCCATCACTGGGCATCGGCAACCAGGAATCAGTGAAGTCTCAGGGAGCAGGGTCTCCAGTGGCTATGAGCCCGACAGAAGAACTTCTGGGAGACTGAATTAGTGTAACAGCTTGTTTATTGTCTGTGTGGGCCAGGCTTACAAGTAGGTAGAGGGAGGAGGGTGAGCCAAGGTCAAAAGGCATGGGTCATTCTCTAACTGGAGGAAGTTTGGGGTCTGAAAGTCACCTAATTTGCATGGCGGGATTTCAAAACCTGATCACGTTATTTCTGAAAATTAGGAATGTGAGCTGCTGTGGGTCATCCTGGGCCTGGGATAGGAGGGAGTGGTCCCACTCCTGCCAGTCTCGAGATGAGATTATCAGAATCTTGGCCACTTTCTACCTTCCGTTATCCCCAGCCTACTCAGGATCCCACAAAGATCCACACCAGAGTCTCTGTCCAGAGACCTCAGGACTCAGGCTCCAGCAGTAGTCATGATAAAGGGTTTTTATACAAGAAAAATAAGGTGAATGGAACCTTTAAAAAAAAGTCTACATATTTCAGAAGCAAAATGTTCAGAAGTAGGCAAAAGAGAACCAGAACCGTGCCTCAACAGTATTGTTTGGAATCCAGGCTCCTCCCTGATGCACACAGGAATTTCATCCTCAGTGGTACAAGATGCCTGTGACATTAGTAGACCTTACATCTGCCCACAGAAGGGAAAGGAAGAAAGCCAAATGCCAAGGAACATGCCAAAGAACATGCCAACACATTCGAAGCCTATGGATTTGAGTACACTTTTTATTTTGGTCAGGATAGCTCTTTATAATTTCTAAATGTTCTACCATGTTATGTATTAATGCTATTTTTACAACAAAGATTTGCAAATTGGATGGCAATGAAGCAAAATTGTTCTCTGATTTGGAACTTAAAGTCCTACAGGAGTAATTCAGTGCTTCCTATGGAACTAAACAACCAGAGAACCATTTCTAGGCCTAAAGGGACAGGAAAATCTCCCTGGCCCTGTTCTCCCTGATTCTCTTGAGGTGCAGAGAGAGCCTCCATGGGGGCCCTGGCTGGCTCCTGAGTGAGCAGAGGTATTTCTAACCCAAGATGACTTGAGCAAAATGGCAGCATCCCACACAGCAAGGGCTTGGTGTGTGGGTGTCTGCCGCTGCTGTTTGACACTCAGATGCATATTTTTCCATTTTCTGGAGCTCTGTGGGGTACAGCTTAGTTTGAAATAATTAAGGAGAAATGCAAATTAAAAAATAAGCTGGTTATAGTTAAATTCACTGAAGGAAGACAAAGTAAAAAGCAGTATAAATTGTATTTCAACACAGAATAGATTTTCTGAAAGAAATCATTAATCAACTTTTTTTCTTATGTGAATGTCCTTTGAAATAGCTTGTATCTTGAACAAAGTCACGTTCATTCCCAAATGAACGAGCTTCCTTGACTCTGGGCCTCCCATCGTTCCCTTTCTCTCGGTCATTACTATCTGAAAGAATGTGATTATGAACAAGCACATTCTAGGGAGCATCTGCATGGAGAACTGGAAGTCATTACCTCCCTCTGCCTTGCAAGCCAAGAACCATTTGGAGCCAACCCTAAAATTTTTTAGTATATAGAAGTAAGAAGTGTTATTGTTTTAAATTGTGAAAGAATTATTTGAAAGGGAAGAAAAATCTATATAATTTTCATAATTTATCTTCAACAATATTTCTTTCCTGCCAACTTTGTATGAGGTCCTGTGCTTAAACTTGTCACATTCAAAGAAAAACTGTCACCATTAGAATTTCCAAAGCCACCCACACAAATAGTCACACAAACAGTCACCCGTCCAGAATCCCCTCCATAGCCACCTACCAGGGTTGCCTCAAGCCAGGACCTTCCCAGCGACCCTCAGCCACACTGATCTGCTTCCAGTCTCTCCAGTCCCTCCGGACACCAGGATCCTGCCCCCTCTTCCTGCACTACACATCACATAGACCAGTCTTCTGTGTTCCCTCCCTGCCAGTCAGGCCAACTGCCATGAGTCACATGTTTCTTCTTGTGGAAAGACCACCCGAATCCTCTCAAGCTCCTCTGCCTGTACTGTCAACCCAAATGTCTTCCCTGGGTACTCTTAAAAAGGACACACACACACACACACACACACACACACACACACACACACACACACAAAAGTATCTGTAGGACTGTTTCTTAAGAATCTCCCCATTTGGCATGAGTTCACTATCTATCGTTTCTTGAGCACTTGTTACATGACAGACATTGTTCTAATGCAAGAAGCACAGAAAATACTGAGTGCTCACAACAGCCCCAGAAGTGCTATGGATAGGTCTACTAGTGGCCCAATTTCGCAGATAAAGAAACTGAAGTATAAAGAGTCTGCAGGTGATGCTCACAATACTGGTTAAGATGGTGGTTTAATGCAGACAACTCCCACATGTTCGAAGGTTTATGGATGACTCCATTCGGACAGCCCCAGATTCAGCACATCCCCAGCTGAATTCATCTCTCTAAACATACTGGTCACGTGTTTGGGGCTGCTTCCACTAATACAAAGGCCTGTGACTCTTCCCCCCCCCCCCCCACCCCCAGCCTGAAGATCCTGCAGCCTAAGCTCTGGAGTCTGTTCTCTGCTTCCCACTCCCTCTGCCAACGCCTGGCTGCCCAGTCTCATTGCTGCACACTTTTACTCTGAGCGTTGGCAGCCCACCTCTGAAACGGTTCTTATCCCATCTGCTTTATATGCTGTTGTGGTCTGGATCTTGAGTGTCCCCCAAAAGCCTCATGTGCCTATGGATACCGTGTAGTGTTTGGAGGTGGGGCCTGGCTGGGAGGGGTGGATGCTTGGGGCTTGAGCTGGAGGGGTATGTGCTGGTTCCACCATTCCTCCCAGACTTCCCTCTGTTCCACCATGCTGTGAAAATCTCTGTCTCTGGGGCTCCAGCTCTGGCTCCAGACCTGGCTCCAGTCCTGCTATGTGATTCCACCATTTTCCAGTCACCAACCCGTGAAAGGAATGAGACTTTCTTAATTGTGAGCTAAAATAAATCTTTCATCCCTAAAGTTGTGGATGTTGGGTACTGAGTCACAGCGACAAGAAAGTAATGAAGACAGACTCACATGCCAGAGCCCTGTCACAACTTCCTGTTATGTTCTCTGCTAAGTAAAAGCCCCCCTGCCTTTTATCTCAACCCCTGTTACCACGTGGGCTCAAGGTGCCTCACATATCCTGCATCCAACTTCCCCAGTCCCATCCTGCATCACCCACTAGGCTCTTGTTCTTAACTTTGTCTAGACTCCCCTAATTCGCATCACCCCCCTTTACAGTCCCACACATGTAGCTAGGCACATGCCCAAAGGACATGTATTCTGTGTAATGTTTCTGAATCAGTTAGTCATCTATCTAACATGTAGATCCTTTCTCCAACTTGAAATTTTATGTGTCTGACCTATTTGTTGTGCTATAGATAATTGAGGGCCTGAAACAGCCTCCCGGAAGGTTAGAATTGCACCTTACGCTTTCTCATTGTCCTCACATGGTAAATGTATATTTACATTGAATATAATTTAATATAATTATATTGAATTGACTGTAAATAAAAGCAGGCACCAATCTGGCCCATGAAAGATTTTGCCCTAGGATGGTCCTAATGGCAACTAGGTAGCAGGTGTTGCCTCCCTTGAAACAGAAAGTGAGCAAGGCCGCCAGCCTCCTGGACTAACCTGAGAAGGCAAAGAGGGCCTTTCCTGCACTCCCTGCACACCACAGCCTTGAACCCTTCCTCTGCAAGAGCTAAGAACTGGCAAGAGCCAGCCTGTGGAGCCTCAAGGAAATGCCATGTTCATTGTTGAAAAACACAACAGTGTTGGGCACTGAGTCGCATGCCTGTAGTCCAAGCTACCCAGGAGGCTGAGGCAGGAGGACTACTTGAGCCCAGGAGTTTGAGACAAGCTGGGCAATACACTATCTCAAATAATAAAATGAAAAATAAATAAGGAAGGAAAGAAAGAAAGAAAAAAAAGAAAGATCAGAAAAGCCAGTTCTCTGACTCTTGATTCTGTTACATCTTGCCATTCTCGCCAAGTTGCTCAGAATATAACCTGAAGTTCTTACTTGGCCTTCAAGGCCATTGTGGACTGGTTCCCAGTGACTCTCCGACTGCACCTAGTACCACTCGTCGTGATCACTGCATTGCAGTGTCTTCCTCTGATGTGTCCATGTGGTCACCTCAAGACACAATACTTTCTTTTCATTCTGTTTAGAATATTCCCTCACAGGCATCTACTAAACTAACTCACCCCCTCCCTCTTTAGATCTTTATTCAAATATTATCAGAGATGCCTTGACACCATAACTAAATACGTAGCAGCCTCTGCTTTGTCCTGCTCCTTATTCTCTTACACTGGTGCATATTTCTTTACAGTTCCTGTTCCTCATTCGTGCGCTGTTGCACGGGTTTGTCTTTGGTCATCCTCCACTACTACGTAGGCTCCTCAGAAGCATAGTGATTGTCTGATGCGACAGCTACCACTCCAGGGTCTCGATGGTGCCCAGCCCAGAGTAGAAAATAATAAATGTGCTGAATGAATGAATGGTGGCGCTCCTTCTCTGTTCCCGTTTCCTTGCTTCACCCACTTCCCCCTAAGCTACAAAATCTTCAAGTAACATGTTGACCTGGGAAGGTGTCATTTCTCCTGCAGGCCCTTCCAGGGAAGCCCTTCATGGTAATGGGACAGCTCCTGGAGGGGTGAGAAAGGCTCCCTCATCAGCTGGGTCTACAGACCCCCGGGGGAAAGGAACTAAGACGCAAGGGGCAAAGCACCCAGTGCAGGAGCACATTCTTTGTTGGAGGAATTGCTTTCAAGGGTCTATTAGCTCTGCAAAGAGAAGCTCTGAGCTTGGGGAGGATAAAAGAGGCAGAAAAGGAGGGCAAAGTTTTGCTCTCAAACTGGGATGAAAAGATTGCTATACTATCAGAAGGGATTTCAATGTTTTGAAGTTTTCTAGTTTCACTGCCTGATCTGAAGAACCAAAGACTGAGCAGAAGATGCTAGAAAAGTGAAGAATAAAGTGAAATGGAGAAATTAGTGCACTCGATATGGCAGGAGAAAGGACTGAAGAGGAGCTGCAGGAGCGCCCTCACAGAGTTTGGGCTTTCACATTTTGCTTTGCACCTCTGTGCTTTGAATAGTGCCCTCACGAACCTTAAGTCTTCAACCAAACCGTCTTAACCCCTAACCATGTCGGCCCCGGGTGGGCGCTGCCTGTGGGAGCCCAGGGAGTGCTGTGTACATTTTTTAGAATGGCATAAACCAAATCGTCTTTGAAAAGCAGTAAGAAGCAAAAATGAGGTAGCTGGAGGTGAAAGAAGAGAATTTGAGAGCAGAAAGTCAGAGGCGTTAATGGAAACGTGTAATTATCTATAGAAATTCTACAAGTTTGGAACAGGAAACAGAATTTCTTGCACTCAATATTGTATCACTCTACAGAGTGACACCCTATTTAAAAAATATTCTATCACTCTTTGGATAGTAAAGGAAGAGGAACCCAGAAGGAATGTAGGACTTAGAGCTTTTTGGAGCCTCTGACTCACAATATTCAGATTTGCACACAAGTAGCTGGAGAATTTTTAGACTTTATTTAACAACAGAAATCTTTCAGTGTAATCAAAAAAATGTTATATGGAACCCAATGTACAAAATATAAAAATTAAGTTGTGATGAAATGGGAGGGGGTTTTTCCTTTATTCCTCCATGGCCTTCTTACTGGACCCCGTGCTGGCCCTCGGCACTGGCGGAGCCAGTAGCCAAGAGCCACAGTTTGAACACACAGAGCTAGCACCCACAGCAGGACTCTGCCCTTTGATAGTCCAGGCTGCTGATTGACCCCCTTCCTAATGAGACATTCTTCTTTCTCCTGAACTGAATTCCTCAACTTCTACCCCCTGATGGGAATTCCTCCACTAGTCTTAGTGGAAAAATTAAAATAAGCCTAATTCACTGGGCCTGGAGGAAAGGTGCAGTGGCTAATGCACTTGCCTAACAAGTACAAGTCCCTCGACT